>CM042422.1:16044792-16067292 GCA_023634145.1 Thymallus thymallus
CAACAATTTTAAAGATTTCACTGAGTAACAGTTCATATAAGGAAATCAGTCAATATAAATACATATCATTAGGCCCTAATCTATGGATTTCACATGACTGGGCAGGGGTGCTGCCATGGGTTGGCCTGGGAGGGCATAGGCTGGGTAGGGGCGCTGCCATGGGTTGGGCTGGGAGGGCATAGGCTGGGCAGGGGTGCTGCCATGGATTGGGCTGGGAGGGCATAGGCTGGGCAGGGTTGCTGCCATGGGTGGGCCTGGGAGGGCATAGGCTGGGTAGGGGCGCTGCCATGAGTTGGGCTGGGAGGGCATAGGCTGGGCAGGGGTGCTGCCATGGGTTGGGCTGGGAGGGCATAGGCTGGGCAGGGGTGCTGCCATGGGTGGGCCTGGGAGGGCATAGGCCTACCCACTTGGGAGCCAGGCCCACCCACTGCGGAGCCAAGCCCAGCCAATCAGAATACGTTTTTTCCTACAAAATGGCTTTTTTAAATACAAAAATACTCATCAGAACCCCCTCCCCCACTCAGACGATCCTGTAGGTGAAGAGGCCAGATGTGGAGGTCCTGTGCTGGCGTGGTTACACATGGTCTGTGGTTGTGATGCCGGTTGGACGTACTGCCAAATTCGCTAAAACAACGTTGGAGGCGACTTATGGTAGAGAAATTAACATTCAATTCTCTGGCAAGAGCTCTGGTGGACATTCATGCAGTCAGCATGCCAATTACACGCTCCCTCAAAACTTGAGACATCTGTGGCATTGTGTTGTTTGACAAAACTGCACATTTTAGAGTGGCCTTTTATTGTCCCCAGCTCAAGCTTCTTGATATGCCACACCTGTCAGGTGGATGAGTTAGCTAGGCAAAGGAGAAATGCTCACTAAATGCAATGTAAATGAAAGCTTCTAGCATCTTTTATTTCAGCTCATGAAACATGTAACCAACACGTTACATATTGCGTTTATATTTTTGTTCAGTATAGTATCTCATTATAAAATATTTTTATAGTGTGTCAGTTGAATGACACATGTGCACACATGATGTGCCTGAGAAGTCAATAGCACCATACTGTTTTTGCTGAAATCAAAGAGTAATTTATTTTCCAGAAAATGGTGTCTTACAAGCTAACAAACTAGACAACTTAACAAACTAGACAAGATAACAAACCAGACAAGCTAACAAATCAGACAAGCTAACAAACCAGACAAGCTAACAAATCAGACAAGCTAACAAACTAGACAAGCTAACAAACCAGACAAGCTAACAAATCAGACAAGCTAACAACACAGACAAGCAAACAAACTAGAAATGTTAACAAACCAGACAAGTTAACAAACCAGACAAGCTAACAAACCAGACAAGCTAACAAACCAGACAAGCTAACAACACAGACAAGCAAACAAACTAGACAAGCTAACAAACTAGACAAGCTAACAAACCAGACAAGTTAACAAACTAGACAAGCTAACAAACTAGACAAGCTAACAAACCAGACAAGCTAACAATCCAGTCAAGCTAACAATCCAGACAAGTTAACAAACCAGACAAGTTAACAAACCAGACAAGCTAACAAATCAGACAAGCTAACAAACTACACAAGCTAACAAACCAGACAAGCTAACAAACCAGACAAGCTAACAAACCAGACAAGCTAACAACACAGACAAGCAAACAAACTAGACAAGCAAACAAACTAGACAAGTTAACAAACCAGACAAGCTAACAAACCAGACAAGTTAACAAACCAGACAAGTTAACAAACTAGACAAGCTAACAAACCAGACAAGTTAACAAACGAGACAAGCTAACAAACCAGACAAGCTAACAAACCAGACAAGTTAACAAACCAGACAAGTTAATAAACCAGATAAGCTAACAATCCAGTCAAGCTAACAATCCAGACAAGTTAACAAACCAGACAAGCTAACAAACCAGACAAGTTAACAAACTAGCCAGCTTAGGCATCTAAAAGAGAGCAAGCTATCAATAACAGACTTCCCTTGAGATTTTTGAAGAGAGATCAAAGTTGTGACTATTCAGGGTTAAACATAAGGGGGGATTTTTTCGCATAACGTATGGTGGTGTTGTTCCCGCCCTACTTTGTCATTGTTGAGCCGCAGCCAAGAACATTCCGTTTTTGCAGTGCTGTTTAATGGTCAGATTTAGGGGGGGTGGGGAGCGAATAAATCTCTCAACGTTTTTTCTTCACATTTTTTCTCTCTCTCTCTCTCTCTCTCTCTCTCTCTCTCTCTCTCTCTCTCTCTCTTCTTTTACCTCTGAAATGGAGCTTATGAGAGAGGGAAGTCTCAGCAGCAGGAAAAGGGGTGTTGTTGCAAGGCGAGGCTATCTGAGTTCACCACCTCTGGTCCTCACTTCTCCGCATTAAAGGCATAGATCATATCACAACCCTGTGGTTCTCATTGTGCCTAGCTCATACGTGAAGCACAGAAGGAACACATGGGTACAGTAAATCATTATGGAACTCAAGTCAAACACAGCCTAGCCATTCACTGTTGTATTGTTTACTGCACTGTTGGAGCTAGGAACACAAGAATTTCACTACACCCGCAATGACATCTGCTAACTATGTGTATGCGACAAATAACATTTTATTGAATTTGATTTGTTGAAGCAGGGGTTGGGGGGGTCCTCCTTCTCTCCCATATGTTGTTTGGGAGACAGTGACGTTGATGTCTCTGATTGGCCGATGCTACAGTAGGTTTTCTAGGGAAGAGTGGTGTGTAGTGTGGTGAGGAACTGCTGTTTTGGGGAAATTTAAGTAAGCTCTTTGGAGCTACTTTTTATCTGTGGACCTATTTTTTATTGTATATGATATGGTGTACCCCCCCACCCCCCATACACAACTGGAGGACCGCGGTCCGGATCTAGACCCAGAACGGAGTTAATATGGACCGCAGGTCCCAAAAAAATTAAGAAAATTAACTTGGTCTGTCTTCGACCCTGGTATCATATAAACACACATAAGACATGGAAAAATGTGTAGAATTGCAGGAAATGTTCTCTCTTCCAACAAGAGGGGTTTGAACAGTTTGGGGTTGCATGGGTTGCAAGGTGGAGGTTTGTTACTACGCTGATAAATGACAATATCCATCCAGACCTTTGCTACCTAGGAAATTTGTGTGACTGGACCTTCTCAAATAGTACTTGAGTAGCCCTAGAGCCTTGAGCCTACCTTGAGTAGTGTTTATGTTAAAAGCCAGGCGCTTGTGAGCATCATTTCAATATTTGTTAGTGTTGGGTGACGGTGGGGGACGATACTCAAACGGCCTCCGGTGACTAATGAGCGAGGCAGCGGCTGAGGAACGCCAGATACTCTAGCTTATCCTCCTCCCAAAGGTGCTACATCAATCAGAGGAACCACGTGAAGGCTAGGCTAGGCTAGGCGCTACCTTATGGGGAGAATTCCTCACGTGTTTCAGAGCTTATCCCCCTCCCATTGCGTGTGCTATGTGCATGCTTCTCCCAGGCCCAAGCAGTGCAGGACGAGGCAGAGGCACACCATGTTATCCCTAACCCAAGCCCTGTAAAAAGCCAGCCAGAATCAACAAGTCTTTGTGTGCAGGTCAGGATAACACTTGGATTTTTTTACCTTGTCTTATTATCTCTTTCCACCACAGCTGAGCACCTCTCTTGTTCTGAAGGCTTTTTTGCCACCTGTGACATTCAGGGTATTTTGGACATGTCCTTGTAGTAGTGGGTAGTTGTATTGCTTTGGCAACACTGGGTGGTTTACATTCATGCCAACCAAGCTCATTTGAATTACTTAAATTTATAGAAGAGTGCTGAACTTTAATGACCTTTTCTGGTATTTCATGATCTCAGGTTCGCAATTTAAGTATGGTTCTATATCTGTGTTACAGACGCACAGCAGTCAGGAAGTCCCAGTAACAATGAGCCAGGCAACAACCCTCCAGGTATGTACCTGAACTTGACTGTCACTGTCCTCCAACCTCTGTGCTGTCAATCATAGCTCTATAGTTCCCAGTTCCCTCTCTGTACTGTATATAGTATGTCCTCACCTGGTAGAATGATTACTGTGGTATCTGTTTATAGCAGTGCTCTTTGTGTATAAGGTCCATAGCAGAAATATTTATCTTTGTATATACAGTGCATTCAGAAAGAATTCAGCCCCCTTGACTGTTTTAACATTTTGTTACGTTACAGCCTTATTCTAAAATGGACCAAATAAAACAATTTACAAAGCAATCTACACACAATACCCCATAATGACAGTGAAAACAGGTTTTTGAAAAATGTTGCACATTTATTAAAAACAAAAATACATTTGCTGAAATATGTCATTATGTCATTATAGGGTATAGTGTGTAGATTGTTGAGGGGAAAAAAAAGATTTAATACATTTTAGAATAAGGCTGTAACGTGACAAAATGTGGAAAACATCAAGGGGTCTAAATACTTTCCGAATGCACTGTACTCTATGCTCTCACCTGGGGCACATTTAGTTTTAAACCTGGTGTTAACTTCTGCAGGTATGCAGACTACACCCATCTGAATGTATGTATGGTATCTCATTATGATGGTGCTATCAGCTACCTCCTTGTTAAGAAGGGTTGGATAGCTGAGCTAAATTGGCTAGCCAGTCTGCTAGCTAGCCAAACAAAATGGATGCCGTTCCAAATAATCTCCGGCAGCCTGTTGCTGCTCTATTGGACTGACCTGGACTATGTCATCACGGGCCAGGAATGAAAATAGAGAGAGAACGTAATTAGGTCCGTACCTCAAGAGCAGGTTTTGCCTGCCCTGGGTGCGTGTCTTGCTGCCAAGTCAAACACGACATTGAGCCAACATTGAGCCAATGACTCAGACCCTGGGAGGGCCTCCCTAGCTGCTCCCGCTACAATGGCACAGTTCCCTTCCCATCTCTGGGACGCCCGCTGGCTTGTGTTGAGGCATTAGGAGAAAGAAAGTGCATTTAGCTTCCAATCGGAATCTAGACTAACGCCTTCCACCTATGTAGTTGGCACACCCAATGGTCCTCCTCAGAACATCAAATGATGAAATGTCAGAATCATTTTGGGAGTCAGTGACATATCTGTCGGTCTGGATGGCTGACAGACTGACAGTAAACTGGTCCCAGATCTAGTTTGTGCTGTAGTGCCAACTCACCATGATCATTGGCATGACAAATAGATAAACAGCACAAACTGATCTGGGATCAGGTTAGACTGATTGGTTATGAGATTTTTTTCTTACATTCTGGCCCCTATACATTTTGTACTTCAAAGTTTCAGTATTTTCAGTATTGACAGTATTCAGGCAGGTGCTGTTTTAATATAATAAATATAAGCCATTTAGCTTTTATCCGTGCATACATTTTACATATGGGTGGCCCCTGGGAATCAAACCCACAATCCTGGTGTTGCAAATGCCATGCTCTACCAACTGAGCTACAGAGAACCACCAGGCGGTGGTCTATAAGTGGTGGGTCGATGAAGAACGCTCTGATTTATTACAAAAATATTTGTTTGAGAATTTTTGCTCGTCCTGTGTATAGTAAGCAGGGAATCAAGTAATGATTTATTATTTTATCAACATCTTAAATCACTATGATTGATATATTGATATATTGTATTGATATATTTGTTTATATTGTATTGATATATTGTATTGATATATTGTCTATCTGTGTTTTTGTTTCTGCAGTTTACTTGGAAGACAGCTTCATCAAATCAGGAGTCTTCAGTGTTTCGGAGCTGATGCGCGTGTCCAGAAGTAAGTACAGTACAATCAAATATCATAATGTTACTCATTGTCGATTCAAAAAGAGTGACCTTTACGGTACAAGAGCATAGAATCCAGTCGAGCAAGTCCCCGGCATTAGAACACAGTATGTGTGTGTGTACATAGACTGCCCTTCTCAAAGACGATGACAGATGTTCTTTCAGGAATCTCTCTCCGCAGTTAGCTGAGGACAATGGTTCCCTCAGGCAGGATTTACCTGTACTGCTCAAGTGCTGTTGTGTCCTACACAGTGGTTGAAAAAGTTACCAATTGTCATACTTGAGTAAAAGTAAAGATACCTTAATAGAAAATGACTCAAGAAAAAGTAAAAGTCACCCAGTAAAATTCTACTTGAGTAAAAATCTAAAAGTATTTGGTTTAAAATATACTTAAGTATCAAAAGTAAATGTAATTACTAAAATATACTTAAGTATCAAAAGTTAAAGTAAAAGTATAAATCATTTCAAATTCCTTATACTAAGCAAACGGCACAATTCTTTTTTTTTTTATTTACGGAAAGCCAGGGGCACACTCCAACATTCAGACATCATTTACAAATTAAGCATGTATGTTTAGTGAGTCTGCCAGATCAGAGGCAGTAGGATGACCAGGGATGTTCTCTTGATAAGTGTGTGAATTGGACCATTTTCCTGTCAAAATGTAACTAGTACTTTTGGGTGTCAGGGAAAATGTATGAAGTAAAAAGTACAATATTTTCTTAATGAAAGTAAAAGTTTAAAAAAAGTAAAATTACTTCAGTAGTACTTTAAAGTATTTTTACTTAAGTACTTTACACCACTGGTCCTACAGCATACAGATGTTGTGTCCTGTATTCTAACATGTCTGGGGTGAACCCAGAACTTACTGACTCTGACAAGTCATGTTTTCTATTTCATGTTTTTTGAAGACCCAATCCGTGATCCATTTGAAACTCAGTCAGTGCTGTGATTCTGCAGTTCTGAAATGCAAATTCCCTACCCTTCTTAACAAAGAAAGAAAAAAACTGTAACAGGTGTTCTAGCGTCATGGCATGGCATGCATGCGCACATTTACTCATTCACGAATGCACACGCACATACATGTGGACTGCTGACATAGAGAGCGAGAGAGAGAGAGAGAGAGAGAGAGAGAGAGAGAGAGAGAGAGAGAGAGAGAGAGAGAGAAGGAGAGATTGTGCCACAGCCTGGTTAGGGTGTAGCCAATGCCAGGGCTGCCGCAGGTTGCCAGTTCCAAGACTGCAATGCTGGGGTTGCCAGTTCTGAGGCTGGAGCTCATGCCAGTGGTGAACCTCAGACCACAACAGAGGCCACCACACACTCCAGACTCCCTTCAAGTCCAGACCACTCTACCAACCCACACACACACTCACTCACGGGGCTCCCTTCACAGGCGGCAGTTTCAAGAGAGTTTACAGAGTGCCCAGGTAAACAATCAGCTGTCCTGCCTGAAACAATATCCCTCCCTCACGGCCATCAACCACAGGGAGAAAAAAAAGTATAATTTCAAACAGTGAGATGTGATGGGGCTGTGGTACTCAAAGCATATCACACATAAAACCACCATTAAAGTGAACTTCAGTGCACTTATTGATATCTGCTTGACCAATTACAATAGGTAGGACCAATCAGAGGCCTGGTGGGTGTGGCTTAGCTCATGAGCTTGCAATGACGTTGTGGGCCAAGTTCAAGGTCACATCACATCAGAAGCCTATCAGACCTTCAGCAGCCAACCAATCAGCATGCTAGTGACCAGGAAGTAACCAACCTGTACCTCTCTTTTCCTCTCTTTCCTCTCCAGTGCCCATCACCCAGGGGGCAGGGTTGAATTTCTCCATGGCCGACATGCCTAGTCAGCCGTACTACCATGACCTGAACTCCAGCGTGGGCCTCCATCGCTCCATCTCCTCCCCGCCTGGCAGGTCAGTCTACTGCAGGACTCTACCCCCTCTCTCTTTCTCCCGCATTGCATGGGAACCTCTCGTCACACATTGATCACTGAACTTTGAATGAGATGCAGGAAAGGAGAATGTAAAACTGATTTGAGTTTTGTGTCAGTGGGGTGAATGTATAATCTGTAATTTATATTATAGCATTGCTTCCATATTTGGCTGTTCGTTCTAGTTCAAGTCTGTTTACACTCACACATCTGGACAATACATAATCAGTAAACATATGATACAGGTAATTTTTTTACAACGTCAATGGCTGTGATAAAGCATTAGAGACACAGGGATCAAAGAAAATATAAAAAAAAATAATAATTCTCCTCCTTCTTCAGTAAACGGCCCAAGACCCTCAACATAGAGGAGAGTATGGAGACCAGTCCCACTGGCCCTGACTTCTATTCTTCACCTAGCTCCCCAGCTAGCGGCAGTAGGACCTGGCACGAGAGAGAAGGTGAGAGGGGAGGTGACTATGTGTGTGTGACACTGCAGGAGGTTTACAGAAGCTGTACCGGGAATGTTTTCAATAGCAAAGTTCTAGATTCCTAAATCGCAAACAGAATGTTTTCAATAGCAAGGTTCTAGATTCCTAAATCACAAACGGAATGTTTTCAATAGCAAGGTTCAAGATTCCTAAATCGCAATGTTTTCAGAACAGAACACTTTAAGATAATTGACAAATATAGGTTGGGGGAACATAATCCCTAATCTACCAAAAACATTCTAGTAATTATTCTGCATTCTAGGAATAAATAATCAGAGATTATTACTGCAGCTAAACAAATATCATTCCCTCAGAAATACAATACAATACCATACAATAAAATTAAATACAATACAATTCAATACAGATGCCACATTATTCCATATCTGTCCCGACTCTTTGTAGATCAGAAGTGGCCCCAGCATAATCTGTGGTGTGTTATGTAGGCTACACACAATACAGTCTCAGGGGACAAGAGCAAGTGTCACTCATCAACTGTCAAGATGTTCCCAATGTTATTGTTGCCTCTCGACTCCACAGCGAACAGTAACAGTATGTTGATGAACTTATATGGCATCTTGTTCCCGTGAGCCCATTCAACTTGGCTGGTGGTGTAATGACACATGATAACACGATAAACCATAAACACCACCACCTTATTATGCAAAACCTTATAATTACATTGTCATAAAAGGCTACATGCTAAATATATGCAAATACTCTGTCATAAACCAAGCTAAAATCAGTAGTTGCTACATCCATTTTTAGACATTTAAATTCATGATATATTGATTCTTGAAGAAGAATATAACTTTTACACCTTAGCTTCGTTCACTCCTTTGTAACTGTACATTTTAGAGTGGCCTTTTATTGTCCCCAGCACAAGGTGCACATGTGTAATGATCATGCTGTTTCATCAGCTTCTTGATATGCCAAACCTGTCAGGTGGATGGGTTATGTTCGCAAAGGAGAAATGCTCACTAACAAGGATGTAAACAAATTTGTGTACAAAATTTAATACGTTTTTTGTGAAAATGTCAGGGATATTTATTTCAGTTCATGAAAAATGGGACCAACACTTTAGATGTTGCGTTTATATGTTTGTCATTGTTGTTTTTTTCCCGAATAACAAAAGAAAACATGCTGGGTGAGTAACGGAATTCTTGACAGGAAATCAAAGCTTTATATAATGCTTGAACTCGTAAGAACATCCCCCTGTTGATACAGTAAGCTGGTTTGGAGGGTTGTTGAGTTCTCTGATAGTTTGGGGGCTTCCTCATTGCTTCCTGTTTTCTCACCAATGTGAGTGGGATTTTTCAGTGTGGTAGGAATTCTATTGTGGAATGCAGTGTAGCACCAATGTAAGTGAGCATGAGAGTCCTGGGTGGTGCAGCGGTCAAAAGCACGTGCTGAGGCGCCACTACAGCCTGGGG
Organism: Thymallus thymallus; assembly: GCA_023634145.1. Taxonomy (NCBI): domain Eukaryota; kingdom Metazoa; phylum Chordata; class Actinopteri; order Salmoniformes; family Salmonidae; genus Thymallus; species Thymallus thymallus. The sequence continues at coordinate 16,054,408 of CM042422.1, forward strand.
TTCGATCCCACATTGCATAATTGGCCCAGCACTGTCCGGGGTAAGGGAGGGTTTGGCCGGTGGGGCTTTCCTTGGCTCCTCGTGCTCTAGTGACTCCTTGTGACAGGGCCAGGCGCCTGCAAGTTTCCATTGGTGCGGCTGACATCCGGGTTAAGCGAACAGTGTGATAAGAAGTACGCGTCCAGGCGGGTCATGTTTCGTAGGACGCATGACATGACCGGGGGGGAAGCTAGGTTCCCGTTTGAACCCGACTCGGATGAGAAGCTAGGTCAGAGGAGCTATCTGACTCAACAGGTGGCAAGCCCAGTTGGCGCCACCCTACGCAGAGAGAGAGAGAGAGAGAGAGAGAGAGAGAGAGAGAGAGAGAGAGAGAGAGAGAGAGCGCGAGAGAGAGAGAGAGAGAGAGAGAGAGCTCCTCCAGGGAGGGATGTCTCATTACCTGGTCTCGTGGTGCAGGGCAGAGCCCGTAGTGTTTTTAATTAAGCCCTCACTGTCCCATGTTTCCAGATTGTTCTCCCCCAACACACACTCATACACACACACACTCCCCTTAAGTCCTAGAGTTGAAGGGAGAGGGACGCCTCCCGTCTCACTACACTATGACAGATAAACGCTTAGGGAACAGAAGGTTCCAACATCCAACAGCGTTATGTTTTTTTTCCCCTTGCGTCTCATGCTGTTTTCCCAACACATAATGTTCTGAAAACCATATGTTTCTTAGAGCTTGGAGAGAGTGTGGTTGTCCTATGGTTATTTTGCATACAACCCTCCCACAACATTCTGGGAATGGTACAGGATACCCAGCTAGCACATAATGTTCTGAGAACCATACGTTCCACAGGGATGCTGGCCCATGTTGACTCCAATGCTTCCCACAGTTGTGTCAAGTTGGCTGGATGGCCTTTGGGTGGTGGACCATTCTTGATACACACGGGAAACTGTTGAGCATGGAAAAACCCAACAGCGTTGCAGTTCTTGACACATTCAAACCGTTGCGCCTGGCACATACTACCAGACCCCGTTCAAAGGCACATAAATCTTTTGTCTTGCCCATTCACCCTCTGAATGGCACACATACACAATCCATGTCTCAATTGTCTCAAGGCTTAAAAATCCTTCTTTAACCTGTCTCCTCCCCTTTATCTACACTGATGGAGGTGGATTTAACAGGTGACATCAATAAGGGATTATAGCTTTCACCTGGAATCACCTGATCAGTCTATCTCATGGAAAGAGCCGGTGTTGCTAATGTTTTGTACACACAAGTTATGTATCTTTGGTGGGATCTTCAGTTTTACCGGTTAGAAAACGTATGTCTTCGTTCCCAGAACCAATGGGAAACCAAAAACGTAGGAACTTCCAAGGAACCAAATGTGCTATCTGGTTTGTATTTATACCTTACAGTATCGGGTGAACACATGCTGATGTTACTGCTAAGGAGAAGAGGAGAGGGCACAGGAACGTCACGAGAAAATGATTACTTTGTAAAGAGGGAATCAAAAAATAAGTGGATTGTTATTAAACCCATATGAGGCTGTCCAAAGTACCAAATAGTCATTTATTTTAAATGGCTAGTCCGATGAAACCCTTTTACACTGGCTTTCACTTTTACTGTACAGTTGTCCCTATGTTGTGGAATTATGTACGCCTAGCCGCTCCCCTTATATATTTTTGGGCACTGCACTCAAATCCTCACTCAGCGACTGGTTTGATGACAAACAGCTGTTTGCACTGAAGTAGATATCAGTTCTTCATATCTAATGCTCCGACGAAATCTGCAGTCTTTTCTTAATTTGGGCTCCTCACACTAATCCGGTGGTGTATTTAACAGCTAGATACACATAGATTCATAGCCCTTTCGTCTGTCTGGGACACTCTAGCCTGAGCACGCCCTGGCTTACTCTCTAATTTGTAGGAGTGGAACACGAGATAACACTAACAGAGTAAAATCATTTTGACATGTAAAAATGTGATGTTCTAGATTAATTATAGGATTTAATATCGGTCAGTTCCCAGACCGGAGCAACACAGTAACTGTTTACTACACACAATTATGTTGATGTTGTTCTAAATCATAGGATTTTCTCCGTAAATGTCCATTGTGTAATTATGTCCATTTAGGACAATACATTTTTGAGAATGTTACACCACATAAGAACAAGTCAAAACCATAGTACAATAGCCTAAAATTATCTGTAAAAAAAATGGCTCATGTTGATAAAAACGCTATAACAACTTAATTTGCTTTCCCCAATTTCAGAGTGGGGAAATCCCCTGGATTTCTGAGCCTTTTGTCCTTCTCCTGGTTTGGGATGAGTCACCTTTCCCTCTTGAGGGGGAGTCTTCCCTATTGTGAGAACAGTGAGGGACTAGAGCCCTAATCATGTGGGAATGCCTGGAGGGAGGGAGGGAGGGAGGGAGAGGGAGAGAGAGAGAGAGAGAGAGAGAGAGAGAGAGAGAGAGAGAGAGAGAGAGAGAGAGAGAGAGAGAGAGAGAGAGAGAGAGAGAGAGAGAGAGAGAGAGAGAGAGAGAGAGAGAGAGAGAGAGAGAGAGAGAGAGAGAGAGAAAGAGAGAGAGAGAGAGATTATGCAGGTAATTGGGGAGGAGGAGACACATGGTCTGAGGTCTGAGACGTGGGAATATAAAGTTCTTGTGACAGGTCCTGGGACAATAGGTCCTGGGAGAACAGCTACTGTCACAGAACATTAGTCCACTCTTTTCCATGTTCAGTTCTGTTGTCATACCTTGCATAAGGACATTGGGAAACATGTCAAAAGAGTAGAATTACAGCGATGGCAAGCATATACAGTTGCTGCCATCACATGCACAAAATCAGAGTATGCTTGAAAGATGTCACTGTAGGTAACCCCCCTGACCTGATGTGCATGTGTGTCTTCTGCTCCAGACCTGTCGTCTCCCACCATGAAGAAGCCTGAGAAGCCTCTCTTCAGCCCCACCTCCCCGCAGGACTCCTCCCCCAGACTGAGCACTTTCCCCCAGCACCACCACCCCGGAATCACAGGGGTCGGACACAGTGGTGAGTAGGCTAAGACCTGTACCCTACTAAGTCTAGACATGCTCACTCAGTGACCTACAGTGACATCTACAAGAAAGACGCCCCCAAAACTCATTTGAATTACAGTACCAGTCTTAAGCTTGGACACACTTACTCAATCCAGGGTTTTTCTTTATTTGTACTATCTTCGACATTGTAGAATAATAGTGAAGACATCAAAACTATGAAATAAAACATATGGAATCATGTAGTAACAAAAAAAGTTTTATATTTTATAGTAGCCACCCTTTGCCTTGATGACAGCTTTGCACACTCTTGGCATTCTCTCAACCAGATTCATGAGGAATGCTTTTCCAACAGTCTTGAAGGAGTTCCCACATATGCTGAGCACTTGTTGGCTGCTGGTCCAACTCATCCCAAACCATCTCAATTGGTTTGAGGTTGGGTGATTGTGGAGGCCAGGTCATCTGATGCAGCACTCCATCACTCTCCTTGGTCAAATAGCCCTTACACAGCCTGGAGGTGTGTTTTGGGTCATTGTCCTGTTGAAAAACAAATTATAGTCCCACTAAGCGCAAACCAGATGGATGTCTTATCGCTGCAGAATGCTGTGGTAGCCATGCTGGTTAAGTGTGCCTTGAATTCTAAATATATTACTGACAGTGTCACCAGCAAAGCTGTGGTTTCTTTGCAGCAATTCGACCATGAAGGCCTGATTCACGCAGTCTCCTCTGAACAGTTGATGTTGAGATGTGTCTCGTACTTGAACTCTGTGAAGCATTTATTTGGGCTGCAATTTCTGAGGCTGGTAACTCTAATGAACTTATCCTCTGCAGCAGAGGTAACTCTGGGTCTTCCTTTCCTGTGGCGGTCCTCATGAGAGCCAGTTTCATCATATCGCTTAATGGTTTTATATTCTTAAAATGTTCCAGATTGACTGACCTACATGTCTTAAAGTAATGGTGGACTGTTGTTTATCTTTGCTTATTTGAGTTGTTCTTACCATAATATGGACTTGGTCTTTTACCAAATAGGGCTATCTTCTGTATACCACCCCTACCTTGTCACAACAGGATGGAAGGAAAGAAATTCCACAAATTAACTTTTAATTGAAATGCATTACAGGCGACTACCTCATGAAGCTGGTTGAGAGAATGCCAAGAGTGTGCAAAGCTGTCATCAAGGCAAAGGGTGGCTACTTTGAAGAATCTAAATTCTAAAATACATTTTGATTTGTTTAACACTCTTTTGGTTACTACATGATTCCATATGGGTTAATCCATAGACATTCATTTGATGTCCTCATTATTATTCTACAAGAAAAACCCTTGAATTAGTAGGTGTGTCCAAACTTTTGACTGGTACTGTAGTTGGGATTGTAATGTGTAAATGTTTTGTTTTCCATGAGCGTATTGTTTAATAATTTCTCTCTCTCTCTCTCTCTCTCTCTCTCTCTCTCTCTCTCTCTCTCTCTCTCTCTCTCTCTCTCTCTCTCTCTCTCTCTCTCTATCTCTCTCTCTCTCTCTCTCTCTCTCTGTTTCTCCCTCTCTCTGTTTCTCTCTCTCTCTCTCTGTTTCTCTCTCTCTCTTTTTCTCTCCCCTTCTCTCCCTATCTCCTTAGTTATATCGACGAGGAGCCCTCCCCCCCACTCCCCCCTGCAGTTCTCTGCCTCGGCCATCCTCCCCCCCGCCCCGTCACCTTACTTTTCCCACCCCACCATCCGCTACCCGCCTCATCTCAACCCGCCTGACTCCCTGAAGAGCTACGTGTCCAGCTACGACCCGTCCAGCCCACAGACCAGCCAGGTGTGTGTGTAGCACACTGGAGAGGAGTAGGGTCTTTTCACTTCTTCTATTTACCAGAGGAATTGACTGTACACAATCTCTCTCTCCCCAATAGGCCTAATTGTCTGATAGTGTTTATGAACAGTGAAATTATTGAATGTGAAGCTCTGGAGTTTAGAATTTAGTTTTTATGAAAAGCAAAGAATTGGTTAACTACGGGAAGTAGTTAAAGGCCACAGGACAACCTTGGCTATACAGTAGAATGCTTTTCAACATGACGATTGAATCAAGTATCAATTACATTTGTATTTAATTTCATAATTTATTTCATAATGAGTACATTTTTCTCAGAAAAACCCACTGGCAAATTAAAAAAGTTATTTCAAAAGGTCCCTGTGTATGCCAAAAATAATACCTACCCCACAACAATTTGTGCTCTTGACATTTTTACAACAATCAAATGTTGAGCTTATGCCAGATTCCCTTAAGTATTTTCCCTCCTTCAAATTTTAGTGGCAATCGTAAAATTTGTCTTTCACCTTGAGGAAATAAAGAATTGATTCGGTGCATTATAACGTTTGCCACTTGAGAACGTGTGGACAATGTCTATGGTCTTGATGGATAGTGAACTGTAAAACTGTTATGAACATCCATCTGGAATGGTTAAAATAAAGCACCTCGTTTTCCCCCAGCATTTAAAGCAGGTTGAAATTAATGGTTGTGGCAAGTGATGAATTTTGTGGCAAGTGCAGAATGAACTTTAAAGTCCTTAATATATATATATTTTGTCAGTTAGGCTTCATTTTCATTATTATTTATAATCGTAATCAGACTAATCATTGCACATGGTGGCTTTACTACACCACTCTTCCTGTGGTGCATTTGATTTGCACAGCATTGGATGGAAGGAGTTGACACAGGATGTTAGATGCACTGGATGACTTCTCAGCCAGGTTTTTAATCAAGTGTCAAGTTCAATTCCCTTTATTCAAAATATGCTACGGTTCAAATCCAAAGCACATATCTGCAATGAAAAAAAAACAACCTTTCTGCTATGACTGATTCCAGACCTAAAGCTGAAATAAGTCAATTTTTTTTCTAAATGATTACAACCTACATTTTAAATATACACCGTAAAAAACACTAACTCAATATTTCAAAGAAAATCCCAGTCTTTTTCTTCAAACAAATATGATTACAGAGGCTCATAACACAGTATGTATCAGAAACGTCTGATAAACCTGACAGAAGACTTTATACATTGTGTACACACTTAACCCTTGTGTCACTGTGCCGAGAGAGAGAGAGAGAAAGAGAGAGAGAGAAAGAGATGAGAGAGCCGTGAGAGAGCCGTGAGATACTGTAGTTACTCCAGACAAAACCACAGGGAATGATAAAGGTCGTAAATATTTGCTGTTGCCGGGGCCTCGGCTCTCTTTTGGCGGAATTACTGGCCCCTCTCCGCCATGGTGCTGGAGTGTGTGTGCGCGCGCGCATGTGTGTGTACCGAGGAGGGGTCTCGGCAAATAACACAGCACTTGTAATCCCATGGACGGCAGCCAGAATGTTTTTATGCTTGCTTTAACGCAGATTATATTACACTCTAATTAAGCATTCCATTCACATTTTTAAGGAACCCTGTGGACACAAGTCTTTTTCATAAAGGCCTATTTGAGGTTTGAACTTGGGGCGCCACAGAGCCCAATACACCACACACCGTCTCCCGCAGTCTGAAAGTGTAGCTCCCGCTAGCTCATTTCTCTCTCTCTCTCTCTCTCTCTCTCTCTCTCTCTCTCCCCCCCCCCCCTCTCTCTCTCTCTCGCTTTCTTACTCTCTCTTTCTCTCTTACTCTCTCGCTTTCTCTCTGTATCTCCCTCTCTCTTTTAAGTGAGGGCAACATTTTCCTCACACAAAACTGTGCAAACAGTACCATAAAACGCACTTTATTTGGTAACTTTTCTTTAACGATGTCCATGAGGAGGCAATTATTTACCGAAGTAAACAGTGTGAAAATGTGTAGTAGTACTCAAAACTGACCTTGTATATTGTACTGTTTTGTCATTTATTGCGGTAACATTTGTCAAGTTACCGCAATAAAAGTGATAGAGGACTTGTCACTAACTGCCCCCCCCCCCCCAATCCCCCCCCCGCCCCATCAGTCGAACAGCAGTAGCCAGGTGGGGAAGGTTCCAGGCCACTTCACCCCGGTCCTGGCCCCCTCTCCGCACCAGGGCACAGTGCGACCCGTCTCTCTTTCCATGCCTGACACCAAGCCCATCACATCAGAAGGTGAGCTCCCTTTCCTTCTCTCTCCCAGGCACTGCAAAACCCCACTACTGTACCACCACTACTGTACCACCATTACTGTACCACCACTGTACCACCAATAACTGTACCACTACTGTACCACCACTACTGTACCACCATTACTGTACCACCACTGTACCACCAATAACTGTACCACTACTGTACCACCACTACTGTACCACCATTACTGTACCACCACTGTACCACCAATAACTGTACCACTACTGTACCACCACTACTGTACTACTACTGTACCACCATTACTGTACCACCACTGTACCACCATTACTTTACCACTACTGTACCACCAATAACTGTACCACTACTGTACCACCACTACTGTACCACTACTGTACTACTACTGTACCACCACTACTGTACTACTACTGTACCACCACTACTGTACTACTACTGTACCACCACTACTGTACCACAACTGTACCACCACTACTGTACCACTACTGTACTACTACTGTACCACCACTACTGTACTACTACTGTACCACCACTACTGTACTACTACTGTACCACCATTACTTTACCACTACTGTACCACCATTATTGTACTACTACTGTACCACCATTACTGTACCACCACTACTGTACTACTACTGTACCACCATTACTGTACCACCACTACTGTACTACTACTGTACCACCACTACTGTACTACTACTGTACCACCATTACTTTACCACCACTACTGTACTACTACTGTACCACCACTACTGTAACACTACTGTACCACCACTACTGTACTACTACTGTACCACCATTACTGTACCACCACTACTGTACTACTACTGTACCACCATTACTGTACCACCACTACTGTACTACTACTGTACCACCACTACTGTACCACCACTACTGTACTACTACTGTACCACCACTACTGTACCACCACTACTGTACCACCACTACTGTACTACTACTGTACCACCACTACTGTACTACTACTGTACCACCACTACTGTACCACCACTACTGTACCACTACTGTACCACTACTGTACCACCACTACTGTACCACTACTGTACCACCACTACTGTACTACTACTGTACCACCACTACTGTACCACTACTGTACCATCACTACTGTACCACTACTATACCACTACTATACCACCACTACTGTACCACTACTGTACCATCACTACTGTACCACTACTGTACCATCACTATTGTACCACTACTGTACCACTACTATACCATCACTACTGTACCACTACTATATCACTACTATATCACTACTATACCACTACTGTACCATCACTACTGTACCACTACTATACCACCACTACTGTACCACTACTGTACCATCACTACTGTACCACTACTATACCACCACTACTGTACCATCACTACTGTACCACTACTGTACCACCACTACTGTACCACTACTGTACCATCACTACTGTACCACTACTGTACCACCACTACTGTACCATCACTACTGTACCACTACTGTACCACTACTATACCACCACTACTGTACCATCACTACTGTACCACCACTACTGTACCACTACTATATCACTACTATATCACTACTGTACCATCACTACTGTACCATCACTACTGTACCACTACTATATCACTACTATATCACTACTGTACCACCACTACTGTACCACCACTACTGTACCACTACTATATCACTACTATATCACTACTGTACCACCACTACTGTACCACCACTACTGTACCACTACTATATCACTACTATATCACTACTGTACCACCACTACTGTACCATCACTACTGTACCACTACTGTACCACCACTATCATGCCACTTTGTATTTTTCTATACAGATAAATAAATGTAATATTGTGTGTGTGCTCTTCCAGGCTACTCAGCCCCGGGCACCCCCACAGCCAATCGTTTTGTAGGACTGAGCCCTAGAGATTCAGCCTTCCTTCACCAACAACAGGTGAGACACAGTACCACTACCTCCCTCCCTCTCAGACCATAGAGGTATTACATTCAGTGTCATTGTGTCATATGTTCTGGCTCAGATACATGGGGAGTCTGAGAAATAAACTATCACAGACAGAACTGTTCCTGACAGTGCTCGCTCCTGTGACTCTTGCACAATACGTGATTGTAAATGCACTCTAGTTGTTTAGTGGGGACCTATGGGAGACATGTGGGTACCTTTTACACCATTCCATATACTGTATGTAGGTAATATTCTGGAACGGTATGAGGCAGTAAGTCATTAGATGTAACGTAATAGATGAGGGTGTAATGTCCTCAACTGTTTTCTTAAAATAGTGTCTAAAATGTAGCTATATGCCAGTAAGTTATCACAGACACACAATCAGACCAGGACTCCCTTGATGAAGTTGTCTAGCTTTGATTCACATTTGTAAGGCAGTCAACAGAGTAATATCATGAATATGCTGTATCATCAATAGTAAGAAAGTGCACAAAAATACAAATGTATCAATAACTTCTCCGCCGTGGTTCAGGATCCATTAGACACTGAAGCTGCATACTATTCTGTAAATCAGAATATTTAGCCTGAGACACGTGAACAGACAATGTATGATACAGACCAGGGCCAGACTGATTGGTGTTGTTGGTGTCGAGCGGTCGTCCCGGCGCCGGGGCAGATGTGACCACGTGGCTGCTGAAATGTGTGTGAGGTTAGGAGCATCGTGGTCATCGAGGGTGGAAAAGGAGGCTTGGAGCGCCAGCCCACATTCACACGCTGGTCCGAGGCCAAGGCTTTCCAACCACGCTTAATTGAATGCATCTGCACGCGGCTACATAATAATCAGTGGTTTCTCTTCTCCACCGTTCCTGTTGAACGTAATTACATATTTCTCTGCAGCTTGTCAAAGGTCCAGCAGGCAGAATATGTGCTCTTTGTTTACGATGCTATGGTTCTCTATCGCGGGGTGGACTATTTTGGGCAGTGTGTGTATGTGTGTGTGTGTGTGTGTGTGTGTGTGTAGAGTTAATATGCCACATTTATTAGTTGCCCTGCTACTTCTCTCTGTTAAGTCACTAAACAGCAGCTCAATGTTGTCTCACTGGCCTATTTATTTTATAACATATTTATTAAACTAAGGTAGCTCAATCAAGAACTATTAATTAGTATAGTTTATATAGTATTATTTACCCTAACAGTGCAAGCTGAATAATAAAGGGAAATACAATAGCCATTCATCATGCTTATGTTTTATTAGTTAGGCTTTGTCTGTGTGGTTTGTGGTTCAGGATGATTTAAACCTAAGAAGCTGGCTCTTTCATCCTGTGGTTACTGGCACTAGGCCACTGTGGATTAAACAATGTCATACTGTAGGTATACTCCCTTTGTTGTTGTTGCCATGACACCCTGGCTCTGGATATTTATTAGGTAGAGTTATGAGATGTATTGACACTTTTCCTGTGTGTTTGAGACCGTTGTTTTGAGGCGGGTTGGGTGGAGAGACCAGGCACACAAGGTGGAGGAGTTTCACTGACTTGGGGTGTCATCTTTCAGATGCAGTCACGGGTGATATTTCAGTATGAAGCTTCAGAGATGCAAGTGTTGTCAGCTCCACAATGTCCCCAGTACACACTCTACACACACCCACACACACACACACACACACACACACACACACACACACACACACACACACACACACACACACACACACACACACACAACCCCACCACCCCCCAAAACACACACCTGCCCACACCCCTCCTCCTTCCAAACAATTCCTCAGCAAAAAATCTGTGGAGAAAAAAATTACTCCCATTCATGTCTTCTCCTTGGTTAACCCCTCGAGGGACTGTTCCTCCACTATGCGTTCCTGTGGGAACGTTCAGTGATCACATGTTATTTGGTATTAACTAAGGAAGCCCGCTAATCCCCATTCTGCCTGCATCTGTTCCGCCTAATGTTCCCCTAACGTTCCCCTGCAACGTCTTCCCGTCCCTCCTACCCCTGCCGCTGTGATTTGGCAGTGCCGGCAGACAGATGGCGAGCCCCCCTAGAGGAGTGCTGGCAGGCCTGGCACCGAGCGTGGGGAGGGGGGTGAAGGTGGTGTTGGTGGGGATGGTACAGCGTCTGGCATAGCCAGAACATCTCTCTGCTCAAAGCTTTGTCAAAGCAGAGCAACAGGCAGGGCTGGGCTGGATGATGACAAGGCAGTGTAGGGTTTTGGTGTGCTGTGCTGTGGTGAATGCAGCACCCTGGTCTCTGATTTTATTAGAGGAATAAGGCTAGAGACTTAACCATGCAGTATGCTTCTAGTAGAGGCTTGGAGTTGGGAGAACAAGTGAATATGATTTGGAAAAATTGAGTGGTGGCTGTTTGTATCCTCCTTTATAGACGTGTGTGTGTGTGTGTGTGTGTGTGCATGTGTTTTTTTTTGTTTCTATTTGATGTAGGTAAATATTGTCTTTATCATTGGTTAGGTCATTTGGCGGACACCTTCACATTTTCACTGCACACAAGAACTAGAGGAAACCAGTCATTCACCTCAAGGTGTACTGTGGCTCTGTGTACAGGTGCTCTCCGAGAGAAGGCTAATGTTATATATTCAGTGTGTGAGTATATATGATTAAACCGTCTTAAGAGCTCTTTAGTCTGCCACAGTGGCGGGAAGATTGCTCACAAGGCACTTTTTCAAGCTGCATTACCAAATGGATGTGTTGATTGTGTTGACTAAAGCTGCAAGGTTAGCTGGGTATTGGCTGAGATGTCTCTCTACTGGATTGTGGACGAGAGTGTGTGGTGGTTTAGCGTTAATGTGTGTGTGTGCCTCTCAGGTGGGTTTTGTGTGTGTGTGTGTGTGTGTGTGTGTGTGTGTGTGTGTGTGTGTGTGTGTGTGTGTGTGTGTGTGTGTGTGTGTGTGTGTGTGTGTGTGTGTGTGTGTGTGTGTGTGTGTGTGTGTGTGTGTGTGTGTGTGTGTACAGCATGTATGTGCGAGTGTGTGTGCGTGGGTGTGTGTCATTTTTTTAAGACGTTAGAGTCAAGACAGCAGCCCTCATTTAGCTACCCTGCCACAATCTCATCTAGCTACCTGAGTTTCACCATCATACAGTTGAAACACTACTTCCATATGGGGATACTTGGACTGCTATAAAAGACAGAAATGTCTCAACGAGCCTGTATGCAGAATAAGAATGAACACTACATATTATCTAACAACATGTATGTATGTAACCTGTGGAATGCATGTCTCCATAAGCTAACCATAAGAAACGACTTCCTTATACAGTAGCTGAAGGACTGCCATTGACATGACTCACATTTTGTAAAATAACCTCTTCTTTGCTTCCAGGTTAGATTAGAAACATAGTACTAATTGTTATGGCATGCTTAATGTTCTTTATTTTATCTGCTTTCCATAGATTTTAACTGTAGATCTAATATTACTGAACGATAATGACTGACGTGTCGTATTTCGTTATGTTTAGATAAAAACATCTGTAGGATAAAACCTTGGCCTATTTTGTGGTTTGTTCTAGGATCTCTGCTTTAGGATTTTTTGCATGCGTGATTTTGATTTCGTAGTGACATTGTATAGTAACTTTGTGTGGTGATATCAAAGTGAGCTGTGAGTTGTGCTGCTGGCTCCGTGTCTGACTGCTAGGTTTTAATTGACAGCTGAGGATATGTGACTGGACCATGAATCAAAACGGCAGGCATTATGGCCCCAGTGGCACTGAGGATACTTTGGGGATTGCTTGGCAAAGGTAACGTTTCCATTATTTCAAACATTCTCTCTATCACTTGTCTACAAACTGTCTGATGAAACACACACACAC